>VDFB02193867.1:742622074-742644002 GCA_007258455.2 Sequoia sempervirens
AACACCACATCATCTTCTTCCTTATTAACTATTGCCCAATTTTCACCTACAGGCTTATCGGGTAGGACAAATTGTGTTTCAGGTGTTCATAAAGGCCAAATGGAGAATTTGCATCAAGGGTTAGATCATGCACCTAAGGATATTTATCAAGGAGCTCAGTTGGAAATCTTGCCTTAGTCAAGCTGGGCATAAACTTCCTCTAAGGAGAAAGTTGGCAAGACCTTCCAGATGTCTTGCCGACTAGCAAGGGTTCTATTCATTTTTGAAATGTCCCAGTCGGCCAGACATTTTAATCACCATGGGTTTTCATATGTCTCCCCAACATGTTGAAGTCTTGTTGACTGACGACACCTTTGGATTCTTGCCAAAAAGGTTATGCCTTCGGCATAAGGTCCTACCGATGGATGAAGGTCTCAACGAAAGCTTGTGCCTTCACTATGATGTCTCACCGAAAGAGGGAGTTTGCTGAGAGGTTTGGGGCTCACTGTAATATCTGGCCAAATGGCAGAAGTCTTGGAGAAATATTTTTCCTTTTGCATGAGGTCTCATTGACCAAGCAAAGTCTCCCCGACTAAAATGAAGGGAGCTCGATAAGAGTTCTCACCGAAGCAAGATGGCTTTGGCAAGATGTCTCGCCAACCCGATGGGGTCTTACCGAAATGAAGTGAGCTCGGGGTGAGGAAAGGAGATCACCATGAGGTCTTTCCAACCATCGTATGTCTTTTCGAATGCTACTGGGGGGTCTAATCGCATCGGGGGAACATGAATAGTGTCTCACCAACATGCGATTCTATAGGAAGAACTTTTGACCACCCAAGGAAGCTTGCGTGGCATCTATTCAGCCAAACAGAGTAGGCTACAAGAGAGCCGTGGTAGTTTGACCCTTGTGAAGAAGATTAGCGGAACATAAGCAACATGGATCTGCTATGAGAATAAAGCGATGAATCAGTTCGATATCTAGGAGGTATCATTGGTAAACAGAAGAATCATGAGTCGTGGTGACAACTGGGATCACTATTGGCAGAGGGGGGTCAACATTAATGATAATGCTTTAGAGCATTCAAAGTGACCATTCAAGGAAGTTTGAATATAGACACGAAGACCAGAAGTAAATGCAAGTATTACATAAGATCTGAAGGCTTCTCCTAAGGGCGATCCTTCACCGACATGGACAGCAGGGATGCAACATTAATTTCATAAAAAATATCTAAGGGAAGATCTTTCCAAAGGCTGATATTTTTGTAAGCCCTAGGGGGGCGACATATTTTTGTATATAAGGCATTTTTTCCTCTTTGTAAAAAAGTTTGGATTATGCATTCTCAAGAGTTAGTGATTTTCAGCAATCTTTTCTCAGCTGATTGTGCTTTGTAACTCATTTCGATTCTGGAATATAAAACACAAAGTTTACCTTGGAAACCAGTGTTAGTGTTCAGACTACTCTCATTTCTATATTTTTAGATTATGCAAGTTTTCAACTGTGCTTTTCTAAGTCTACATTCATACCTTAAAGCTGTGAAATTCATCTTTCTTTCTTAAAATATGTGTGTAGATCAAGCCTTTTTAATAATGATGCATAAATTCAAAGAGGTTATGTTGAGTAATGAAATAGCTACCATTAGATTTCTAGTGTATGTTCATATTTTTTTCATTTCATGATTTCTTATCAGTTTGGTGTATCACCATAGTATTTAGTTTTATTTTTATGTACTCTTTTTCCCTTTTCCTTTACAAAAATCAATAGTTTAGGTGATACCAAAGGAAGCCGGCCTTCTCCAGAGGTTGACCTCTGTTTACAAGAAACCCACATCTTTTGAGGTCTTCCCATGTTACACTGAGGTGTTGAACATTAGGTTCAACAGGGTGTAGCTTCAGGTGATAATAGTTTTCTAGCATGCCCGGTGGGACAAGTTCCACATTATACTGTTGGTTTGGTATGCAACCAGCAAGTTCATACTTTACAGAAGTCATTATTGCATACTTGGTGACTCCATAAAGAGGAAGAACTTTAGAACCAGTACTTTTACAGTTTATGAGAAGAGTTCAGACAAGGAGCAATTTAGGTCCTTTTGAATATTTGTAGTTGTCACCACCCAAAAGACAAGGCAGGGTAACAGAGAGGTCAGGGACAACATTTATCTATTCTAGAAGAACCAAATCTACTCCTCCATCTGTGAGATTCCAAACTACTGTCCTAGTTTTTGTTTCACCAGGAGTGTAGGCAAATCCACCTCTAATGGCTGTTCCAAAAAATTAGCCTTTTGTGCCATTTAATGGCAGTAGTCCATTAAATTTGACACAACATAATGATATTCCAATGGAAGCTTTGAAAAAATTTCCAAATTTCACTAGAGAAGACCAGACTACTCCAATTGAGCATATACGAGATGTGGCTTCCTTATGTGGTGTGCATTTCATTACACAAGAAGATGTAGCTGTAAGACTTCTTGCAGCATCATTCAAGGGAAGAGCATTACAATTGTTTAGGAGCCTTGGAGTAGGTTCAGTCGCCACTTGGGATGAGTTGGGTGACAAATTACATAGGCAGTTTCAAGATAGGTCAGATAATTTTTCTTTGTTGGAGCAATTATATGTTTAAAAGGGGTCCTTAGGAGCAAATGAATGATTTCAATTTCAGATTTCAAAGAACCTGGGATAGAATTCCTACAACAATAAGAGCACCTCCAAAATATGCATTTTTATACTTTTTGAAGGCTCTTAACAGCGATATAGCTATTATGATACAATCAATGGGGGGTGTTTCTCTATCAGATGCATTTGAAGTAGCAATCAGAGTTGGAAACAACCTAATACAAGCTAGTAAACTTGCTCCTAGGCCACCAATGCCTATATTTCCAAATATTCATTCGAATATCCCTTTGCAAATACCACCTTTTGCACCTTTTGCACCTATTCTAGTGGTATCAGCTGCTTCAACTCAAGAAACTGCTACTACGAAATCTTCAAATGAGCTACAGGAGATCAAAAGTTTATTATAGACTTTTGGAAATGAGCTTGTGACCTTGGAGAAGCAGCAATCATATAGCAGGCTTTATCAGAAGTAGAATTCAGGTCAACAACAACAATACTAAGGTAATAGACAAGCTTACCAAGGAAATTACTAGGGCCCAAGATAGGGTGTAAATACTAGACCTTTTCAGGCTTATGCTCCATAACCTGTTAGTGTAGTGAAGGATCTTGTCCCTATTCAAAATAATTTAGCAGCAAATTATGATTGGTGTTGCCCTTGCAACCAATCTCACAATCAAGCCACTTGCTCAAATGGACTCATTAATCAGGCACTTATGGTACAGAATGCCTCAAGTTCACAACAAAATGAATTCAATGATGCATCTCCACGACACCAAGATCAACGTACCAATGACACTACTCTACTTAACTAGCAAGGTGAAGAATTTTTTGGATTGAATGTAGATGATTCTTCAGTTGTAGCTAACACAAGGGAAAAGAAAAGAGCTTTTGAGCTTGATCAAACAACTGATAAAGGAAAAGCATCAGCTGGAGAACCATCTACCTCTCAAGTGACTTTTGGATAAAAAATAAATCAACAACTCCCAGTGAAGGAGTAGCCATGCTTGCAAGTCGACCACGTTGGCATAAAGGTACATCATAAATTAAACCCAGCTATACCCTATAACATTATTGATAGTATGGAAAAGAAAAATGTAACGATGTCTATGTGGGATTCATTATCTATCCTAGGTCAAAAAGATATGTTACACTCAACTTTGTCAAATTTTAAAGTGTCTGATGAATTTGAGTCTCCAATAGGTCAAGTTAGAACTGTGTTGACAAATAATCCTCAAGGAGATGATAAACAACCCAGCAAAGAGATAGGAAAAAAAGCCAAACCACCTCCATTTTATGTGTCTATAATCATAGGTGATAAGTTAGTTCATAACTGTATGGTAGATAGTGGAGTTAGTAGTTCAGTAATGCCAAAGCAAATTGCTGACAAACTTGGACTTAAATATCAGCCTTTAGAGAAAGAAGTAATTCAATTGGATGGTACTTCTCTCAAGACATTGGGTGTTATTAAAAATTTGAGTATTACCCTTCATGCTTGTCCTAATTTTTTAGTTCCTCAGAACATATGTGTCATAGATCTTCCACCTTTCTTTTCTTTGTGCCTCTCAAGAGACTTTACAGCTAAGATAGGTGGTTATGTGTCAGCTGACTAGTCACATATGCTGTTTAGAACAAGATATAGAACTAAGGTTAGCATTAAATCTGAGAGGTTGGATAAAGATCACATTGAGCCATATTATCCAAGTCCTATCAATGTTGTTCCTACTGCTGCAGACACAAATTGTGTCATTTTTATAGACAGTGAGCTGGCTGCTACTCAAGAATTTCAATCAAAAGTTGTTCTTGATGTGTTGCTACATGAGTGGGCGGCTAAAAATGTGTGGGACAGTCCTGTAGATTTTATTCAAGATGCTAGTATGGGTAATTATGTGATGTTTGAACCTGATGCAGTGATTCCAAACCTTGAAAAAGGTATAGATTAGTTGTTGCAACAACAAGATGGACTTTGGGAAATGTTTTTTGATGGTTCCAAAAGCAATAATGGAGCAAGTGGAGGTGCAATGTTGGTTTCTCCACAGGGTGATGAGTATTTTTTAGCCTTTCATTTTTCTTTTCCATGTTCTAACAACAGTGCTGAGTATGAAGGACTTATCCAAGGCCTTGAATGGGAGAGGAAAAGATGAATCGACTGTTTGAAAGTCTATGGAGATAGTGAACTGATAGTTAATCAAATAAGGGGGCTGAATGTTGCCAGGAATGATGCTTTGAAGTCTTATAGAAACAGAGTATGGAACATAATTGAAGAATTTAATGCCTTCAATCTAATTTCTATTCCACAAAATCAGAATAAGCATGCTGACATACTTGCAACAATTGGAGTGTAGTTTGATATTCCAGGTGATATTAAAAAAGACTAAATATAGCAGTATGTTAAGGTGGTTATCAGGCCGTCAATTCTTGATAACAACATTAACTGGCAGGTATTTGAAAATGATGAACATATTTTAATCTTTCTGCTCCAAGAAGATCAATTTTTTGTAGTAAACCAAGAAAAGATCAAACAATAGTATGATGATCAAGTGATACAACTTAAGAAAAATAAACTTCCCAAAGGGTTGGTTACCTTGGAATCCATATTCAATTCTGATGATCGGCTTAAGAAGAACAAAGTTGGCATTCAAGTGAAAGAGGATCATTATGAAGAAGTGGAAATCTTTAAAGGTAAGCTTCTCAAATTAGGAAAAATCTATTCAGCTAAGGATAAGAGAGCTTTCATTGTTTTATGGCAAGAATATCATGATGTATTTTCTTGGCAATATTTTGATTTAAGAGGGTTTGATCCTCATATTGTACAACATACAATTGAATTAGAATGCGATTCCAAGCCTGTTAGACAAAAATAGAGACCATTGAACCCCAAACTTGAACCCTTGATGATCAAAGAGCTGACCAAGTTAGTTGAGGGAGGTATTTTGTTTCTAATTAAACACACATCCTAGGTTTCTAACCTTGTTCCGGTTAGAAAAAAGAATGGTGAGATAAGATTATGTGTAGATTTTAGAGACCTTAACAGAGCATCTCTGAAAGATCATTATCCCTTGCCATCTATGGAACAAATTCTCCAAGCTGTTGCTGGTTCATAGAGATTTTCTCTTCTGGATGGATATTCTAGTTATAACCAGATTATGTTTAAAGAGGAGGATCAGTATAAAACAACATTTACAACAAAAATGGGGCAATATGGCTTACAAGAGAATTCCTTTTGGTTTATCCAACTCTAGTGCCACCTTTCAACGTACCATGGACATGGCATTTCAGAGTTTAATTCAAAAATTTCTGCTGATTTTACTTAGATGACATAACCATATATTCAAAGCATGCTAATGAACACTTGTCACATCTCAAGCAAGTTTTTGAAAAATGTAGAGTATGGAATATTTCTCAATCCGACAAAGAGTATTTTTGCAGTTCATGAAGGTAAGTTGTTAGGTCACATAGTGTCAAAAGATGGAGTTACCACTGACCCTAAAAGAGTTGAAGCTATACTTGAACTACCATTACCAAATCACAAGAAGGGATTGTAGAGCTTTTTAGGGAGAATCAACTTTCTAAGAAGATTCATTCCTAATGTTGCAATTTTACTACAACCCTTGATTGCCATGCTTAAAAAGAATGTAGTTTTCAGTTGGACTGGAGAAGCAAAACATAGTTTTGAAGAAATCAAGGAAGCTTTAGCATCAGCTCCAACACTGGTAAATCCAGATTTCTCTAAAGACTTCTTATTGTATGCTTTTGGTAGCATTGGTTCAATCTCTGCTATGCTGGTTCAGAAAAATAGTGATAATTTTGAGCAGCCAATAGCTTTCTTTAGTCAAGTACTTGCTAATTATGAAGAGAAGTATACAATTTGTTGAGAAACATGTTCTCGCTGTGATCAGAAGCCTAAAGAAGTTTAAGCCTCTGGTTTCAAATAATAAAATTCATATTTTGGTTACACACTCAAGTGTGAAGGAATTTTTGTTGAACAAAGATCTGAGTGAGAAAAGAGTAGGGTGGATTACAAAAGTAATGGAATTTGATGTTAACATCAACATCACAAAACTTGTCAGGGGTATAGGAATTTGTGAGCAACTTGCCTCCACTTCTGAAGATGCACAAAAATTAGAAACTAGTGTTGTTTTAGCTAATACTGATTAGCCTCAAAATGTCCAAGATGTCACACCTACATTAACAACAAGTTGGGTTCAAGAAATGACCCACTTTCTTCATACTAGTGAATGTCCACCAGGTCTGGATAGAGAAAAATGAAGATACTTCATATTGCAGTCAATTCCTTATGTCCTTATTGAGAATATCCTTTCCAGGAAAGGTCTGAATGGTGTCTTGTTAAGGTGCATTGTTACTAATCAAATAGAAAGAGTACTACATGAATTGCATGATGGAGTTTTAGAAGGGCACTTTGCTCCAAGGAAAACTACTTAGAAAATCATGAGAGCTAGTTACTACTCGCCCAACTTGTTTAAAGATGCATATGCACGGTCAAGAAAATGTGTTAAATGTGCTTTATTTTCAGGAAAAGAAAAGTTTCCTGCTATGCCTTTACATCCAATTCAGGTGGAGCAACCCTTCATGAGATGGGGCATTGACTTTATTGGACCAATTAATCCACCATCTAGTGTTGGTCACAAGTGGGTGCTAATTGCCACAGACTATTTCACATGGTGGATAGAGGCAGTAGCTTTGAAAGAAGCAAATGAATCTTCAGTTTTGAGTTTTTATGAAGACATAATCACTAGGTTTGGAGTTCTTGACTCCATCATTTTGGATAATGCTCTTGCATTTGTTGGATTAAGAGTCATATATTGGGCTATTAAACATGGGATTCATTTGAATACTTCCTTTAATTATTACACACATGGTAATGGGTTAGCTAAAAGTACAAATAAAAACTTGATCAGAATCATTAAGAGGACTATGGAAGAGAATCAAAGAATTTTGCATACCACATTGAAATCTGAACTTTGGGAAGATAAAATAAACCCTAAGAGATTAGTGGGTAATTCTCCATATGTCCTTGTTTATGGTAAAGAGGCTAGGTTAACTCTGTCTGTAGTGCTTCCAACTCTAGACATTGTTCACTAGTTAGAGAGGTATGAAGAGTAGGACCCAATGTCTGTGAGATATGCAAAGCTCATGGAGCTCAAAGAATCAAGAGACAAGGCAATGAAAACTTTGGAGTATCATTAGCTTCAAACAAAGAGAACATTTGACAATAAAGCTACAGTCAAATTTTGTAAAGAAAGTGATATTGTTCTCAAATGGGATGTTCTGAAAAGCAAGCCAGGCCATCACACCAAGTTTGACAATATGTGGATAGGTCTATTTATTGTTAAAAATTGCAAGGAACACAATGCATACCAACTGGCCACAACTGAAGGTTATGTGCTTCCTATCCCAGTCAATGGGATACACCTCAAGCCTTGTTTTGAAGTCTGATGGGTTCCTCCATTGTACATAGTGGAATAGGTTTTATGCTTTCAATAAGTGCTTCGACACTTTAGTTTAAATTTTGTTTCATTCCTTAAGTGTTGTTCCAACACAGTTTGATAGTTTCACCCCAGTTTCTCCGGTTTCAACAAGTTCTAGTGTCCTGATCTACTTCATGAGTCTCAAGTGAATGGCAGCCATGTGTGAGCTGCTCTTGGTCTGTTGTGAGGGTTTTTCTAAGTGACTCCGAGCCTAATGGACAAGTTTGGCTACTAGTTTCTATGTTGAGCAGGCAAACATCCAGCAAAGGTCGACATAAATGTTGCCCTATTTTCACCTACGAGCTCATCAGGTAGGACAAATTGTGTTTCAGGTGTTCATAAAGGCCAAATGGGGAATTTACATCAAGGGTTAGTTCATTCACCTAAGGATATTTATCAAGGAGCTCAGTTGGAAAGCCTACCTTAGTCAAGTTGGGCATAAAATTCCTCTAGGGAGAAAGTTGACAAGACCTTCCAGATGTCTTACTAACTAGCAGGGGTTCTATTCATTTTTTAAATGTCTCGGTTGTCCAGACATTTTAATCACCATGGGTTTTCATATGTCTCCCTGACATGCTGAAGTCTCGCCGACCGACGACACCTTTGGAGTCTCACCAAAAAGGTTATGCCTTCGGCATAAGGTCCTGCTGATGGATGGAGGTCTCAGCGAAAGCTTGTGCCTTCGCTATGATGTCTCACCGAAAGAGGGAGTTTGCTGAGAGGTTTGGGGCTAGTTGTAATTTCTAGCTGAATGGCAGAAGTCTTGGAGAAATGTTTTGCCTTCGGCATGAGGTCCCACTGACCAAGCAAAGTCTCCCCGACTGAAATGAAGGGAGCTCGATAATAGTTCTTGCCGAAGCAAGATGGCTTTAGTAAGATGTATCACTAACCCAATAAGGTCTTACCGAAATGAAGTGAGCTTAGCGAGAGGAAAGGAGCTCGCCATGAGGTCTTGCCGACCATCGTATGTCTTGCCGAATGCTGCTGGGAGGTCTAATCTCATCGGGGGGACACGGCCAGTGTCTCACCGACATGTGATTCTGTAGGAAGAACTTTTGACCACCCAAGGAAGCTTGTGTGGCATCTGTTTAGCCAATCGGAGGAGGCTATAGGAGAGTCGTGGTAGTTTGACCCCTGTGAAGAAGATCAGCAGAACACAAGCAATGTGGATCTGCTCTGAGAATAAAGCGATGAATCAGTTTGATATCCAGGAGGTTTCGTTGGTAAACAGAAGAACCATGAGTCATGGTGACAACTAGGATCACTATTGGCAGAGGGGGGTTAGCATTAATGATAATGCTTTAGCACATTCAAAGTGGCCCTTCAAGGAAGTTCAAATATAGAAATGGAGACCAGAAGTAAATGCAAGTATTACATAAGATTTGAAGGCTTCTGCTAAGGGCGATCCTTCACCGACATGGACAATAGGGACGCAACATTAATTTCATAAAAAAGATCTAAGGGTAGATCTTTCTAAAGGTTGATATTTTTTTAAGCCCTAGGGGGCCGACATCTTATTGTATATAAGGCATTTTTTCCTCTTTGTAAAAAATTTTGGATTATTCTTTCTCAAGAGTTAGTGATTTTTCACAATCCTTTCTCAGCTGATGTATGCTTTGTAACTTATCTCAATTCTGGAATATAAAACACAGAGTTTACCTTGGAAACCAGTGTTAGTGTTCAAACTACTCTCACTTCTATATTTTTAGGTTATGCAAGTTTTCAACTATGCTTTTCTAAGTCTGCATTCATACCTTAAAGCTATGAAATTCATCTTTCCTTCTTAAAATATGTGTGTAGATCAATCCTTTTTAAGAATGATGCATAAATTCAAAGAGGTTATGTTGAGTAAATGAAATAGCTACCATTAGATTTCCAGTGTATGTTCATCTTGTTTTCATTTCATGATTTCTTATTAGTTCGGTGTATCACCATAGTATTTAGTTTTATTTTCATGTACTCTTTTTCCTTTTTCCTTTACAAAAATTAGTAGTTTAGGTGATACTAAAGGAATCCGGCCTTCTCCGGAGGTTGACCTCTATTTACAAGAAACGCACATCTTTAGAGGTCTTCCCATGTTACACTGGGGTGTTGAACATCGGGTTCAATAGGGTGCAACTTCAGGTGATAACATTAACCTTGCAAAATTAAAACCCTTATGAGAATTAAAAACATTGCACTTAATAGTTAAGCCTTTAGCCTTCTATGAATGATTTTAGTCGTGCACACTATCCCTATTTATGGGTCACTAGTCTAATCCATGTTTACTCATGAGTCATACAAGGTATAATCACACAAACCAAGTAACCAACTTAATCGTGTAACTTAATTCTTACATTTACAATGTTTATTTTTATTGACGTATGGCTACATGCACACTATACCTCAAGATAACATGTCAAAATCACCACTCAAACAATATGAAATCATTACAAATCTTATTTCAATTGATCACTGGATTAATGGCATCATCATCTATAGTATATTATGCAGTTTTCAATATCAAGTTATCCAATCACTCATTTTGGATGTACATATGGCATTAATCAACAATACCTCAACCACACTTTCTTCAAAGAAAGACATTTCGACGAATATGAGGAAATTGATAAAAATATCTTAAAATTGATTAAAACAAAGCATGTGTCACGTGCCATACATAGTACATATGGGATTAGAAGAAGAACTTAATTTTGAACATTTTAAAGATTTCCCAAGTACATATGGCATTAATACATAGTACCACAAACACATTTTCTTCAATGAAAGACTATCTAGCGAATATAAAAAAATTGATAAAATGATTGAGAATTAAATGAAAGCTAGAGTACTTTAAGGTATTAAATTGCTTGTTTTAGCTTAATCATTATCAATTTACACTAATAATTCACAATAAATTTTATTCACTTATGATTAGAACTATATGCTGAACTTGAATCATACAAAAAATATAAATATCTTTTTAGACTTAAAAGCCATATTTTTATATTGAACAAAGAAAAAAGGATTTACAAGAATGGAGCCATGAAAAGTATTTTAATTTAAGCAGCCATGAAGTACATAGCCATCCTGGGCAAAAAGCCACTAACCATGACAAAAAAAGAGTCATAAAATATATATTACAAGGGCTGTAGAATAAAATATAGACACGATTCATTAGTAAAAAAATATGTAACAATAGTAGAGGCCCTCAACCAGGTGTTTGAGCGGGAGGTGAATCGAATTGAAAAGTATAACAACAGAGAAGAAAATGGAATCACCCAAATCCTTCCTCCAAAACTCTAAAATCTACAATGATTCATTGGTCGTATCACACACCAAACCACACCTCATATTACCAGGGCAAGAGCTTGCACTGTAGAAGTAGCTAGTTCAAGTTTGGGGTAGATTTCACTAATAGGCTTTAATCCAATTTTAAAATTTCAAAGTTCAAGTGCCAACTCCAACGAATAAAAAGAGTAAATAAAAGGCTCCAAATAATGTATTACTAGCATCTTAACCAAATCTTTATCTAAGAAAATTCCCATGCAATTGGACAAGAACGTAGAAGCTACCTAAAAAAATAGAGTACGGGGGTTGTTCTAAAGACATTCCCTATCCATAATTATTCTTATAGCCTCCTCAACTTGCACACAAGGAATAGTAAAAACCATACCCATATTTCATCTATCGTATGCATCATTGCTTCTTTTCTCCCAAAAAAATTTGGGTAGCATGACATGCCATGAAGAATCCATTATATCACAGAGAAATTGAGAATAGAGAAGAAAGAAAACAATGCTAAAATATATTATAAATGATATGAAGAACATCAAAAGTTGGTGAAGTATATATAGAACGAAGACATGAAATACTCGACACTTGAACATTTAATTCACCACTTGATGTGACAATATTATTTTGAAAAAAATGAGTAATGACTTTAAGTGATTTCATAAATAATAAAATGTGAACCAATTGATATTATAAAATCTAACCGTTCTTGCATTATTTTACAGGTTTGAATTCACAAGTCTAGTGCTTCAGACATTTTCTTCCAAAATGAAACTATAGCTATCCATCAAAAATTCATCTAGTACCATTGATTGTTGTGGGAAAATATTTGTTACCAGACATAGGAGATATTAAAGTATTTAATACTCCACATAACTAGTAATCTCCTAGGTCAAGGGGAAGATCACCATGATGACACCAAAGGCTTAAGTCATAATTGAAGCAACCTTCAACTGCCAGTAGCTAGTTTATTTTGGGTGTCACGACTTTTAAAAGTGATATAATAAGTAATAGAAGGTCAACCATTTATATTTAGAAATCTAATGGTTTTGGTGTTATTTCATAGGTTTTAATTTGCAAGTCTAGTGCTTCAGACATTTGCTTCTAGAATGTAACTACAACCATCCATCAAAAATTAATCGAACGGTCATCGGTTATATTAGTTTGTGCTGAAATTTAGCTTCAGACATAATAAATATGTTGACACTTGTCCTCATTCTGGACACTTAATGAAGGATTTGGATGTGCGAAAAATTTGTCCTAGAATAGAACAATATGTAGTATTTTATATTTTCACCACCCACGCTATGATTTTTTATTAGCATACCACTTTATTTCACCAATGAATTTTTTTATTAGTTTAAAATTATGTTTAATTCACCAACATTTTTTTTATTTGTTTGAAAATAGGTTTAATTCACCAATGAAAATATTTTTTTGGTTTGAAAACACGTTTTAATCACCAATTTTTATTTTTTATTTTTTTAAGTACAGGTTTGATTCACTCATAGAAATATTTTATTGGTTTGAAAATAGGTTTAATTTTCCAATGAAAATATTTTATTGGTTTGAAAATAGGTTTTAATTGCCAAAGGAAATATTTTATTAGTTTTAAAAATATTACAATTTGCCAGGATTTTCCACATACTTCTAGGGATTACAAAAGATTTACCAATTGATATTTTTTCCCCAAAAAATGAAAAAAAATTACCAATTAAATTGATATTTTTTTGGGAAGTATACAAGATTCACCAAGATTTTACATCTTTGCTAAGGGGGTTTATTAAAGTTATCCTTTCCACGAACAAGAATGATGATGAGTCACTTCTAGACGACCATACACTTGCCAAGACATTTCATCACAATGTTGCATCACACAAAGGAAGAATACTACTCCACAACACCCCATGAACTATGAGGAATGTTGGTGACACCAATAGGAAAGCTAAGAAAGATTACAACCTTCCCAATACTTCACAAGATTAGGCACATAAACTTCCTAACCCTAGGTATGACAATCATACAACTTTGAAAGAAGGCACACAAAATGAGAAAAGAGAAGCCACAAGTTCTCAATTAAACACAAAAGGAAAAGCACACTACACCAATAGACCCCTGGGACCATGATAAACAAATTCCATTTACATGTTTTTCTGATAGGATGCCTCAAAATAAGAAGAAAGATAAGTCTTGAAACAAGGAAACTTGACTAGGTTTTTGAAGGGTTCTGACAATTGAAATAATTGAAACAAAAAAATTATAAGGAATAAAAAATATTTATAGTGGCAAAAGGCTTAGGAAGCTTTTATATATTAGGTGTTAAGAGGTTTTACATTCTATATTTCTTATGGGGACAAGGGCACCTAAGCATAATATTAGGCCACCCCAATACACTTAGGAAAAAAATTGAGTTTTTTAGCCTATAAGACCAAGATGCTCTTGAATACCAAGCTACCTCAATATAATACTAGGCCGCATCACATACTCCTAGGTTGACCAACTAGAATTAGCCAGTTTTTGGTCAACCTAGGTAAATTTTGAGTAAGGTAGGACCATCTTGATAGAAGACCAAGCCACCCAACTATGAATTTTGACTCTTAAATTCATGTTAAGAACCAAATGAAATTTGTAAATTTTATTTTAGCCATTGTAAATCATGATATATAAATTCATAAAGAAATCATGCTCGACACCAATATCGAGGCACATAAACGAGCCATTTCACTTACTCCAAAATTGAAGGTTGCAATTTACATCAATTAGGACTCAAACATATTTTCCAGTTAAATCTTACATTTCAATGAAGTAATAATAGTGTAAAGTAAATTTATTACAACATGATACTATAAACAAGCTTGATCCTTGATCCTCCAATCCCTAGTGGTGGTTATCATGCCACCCAACCTCATGGTGTAATGCCTACGCCACGAGACCCTAGAGGACAACACACTAACCCCAAAAAAAATAGAACATTTTTTTTTTGAAAGTGCATTAAGCACACTACCATAAATGAAAAATTGACACAAATCTAACCTAAGTCCTCTAAGGTCTGCAACTACATTGCATGATTCCCATCAACTAACTAGCATGAAACTATGAAACATTACATTAAATAAATGCTAATATCAATAAGGAATTACATCTAATCATCACATTTAATTAGGTAATTAGTATGAAACATCTATATCATTTATTCAATAGAGATCATTTAAATCAATTTATTTAATTACATATACAATAACATCTGTTACATAGTTCATTACATAATAGAGTCTACATTAGTTACATCATCACATTTATATATTTGATCCTCAATATCTCCTCATATACATGTGAGGAGTGTACATCAAGTATGATACATGATACATCAAATTATGATACAATACAAGTACAAGAGTAACAATCCACTTGAGCTAGTACAATGCAGAGGTCTTCAATCCAGGAGAAGTCACCACAATCATGAACAAGGAGAGGGAACCCAATGGAGTAAAATTAACTTTACACCCAACCATGTGGAACCCAAATGTCCAACCCCCTTGCTAGGAGATAGCAAAGGGTCCCACCATCACAATCAAACAAAAGGAAGAAGACAATGCAAGGCTAACATGACATCAATGAACAAGTAAAGTACAACATTAACAATAGTAACATCACTTCTAGAGGCACACAAAAACCATAGAAAAGGGAATACTAGGTTACTATAGGAGGAGTTTCATCACTTAGTTTGTCATGGGTTACATAGGTAGACCTTCCTAGGCCTCGGCCCCCATCCTAGGTTACCCTTGTAGCCTCTACCGATCTCCGGCCCCTCATGCAAACCTATGAGAAATCATTGTACCTCTTGTGAGGATGCGGCATTTGATATTTCCATTCTAGGCCTTCTCAACTCATCTCAATTCTATACGAGAACTTGAGCCATTAGCGAGGCATTTACCTATCTTGATTAGTCTGTTTACTACCCAACTCCCTAATTCATTTTAGGTTATCACTTAATTATGAAACTCCCACATGGGTTACCCAAGCACCACTTTGTGCGTTGGCCCCCTTTGAGAGCCACTCCCCTACTAGCAACTAGGAAACCCAAAGGAATCAAAAGAGCCAAGCCAACTTGCACATTCACAAATTCACAATTACATAAACAACAAGGCGAGGCATAGCCCTTCCTGATCACAAGTTCCAACCACATAGGTGAATATATATGCAAGGCTAGTGACTTTCATAAAAAATTCAATGAAAAATCATCCATTACCAAGGTTTATCAAAATTCCATCAAAGAGAATTGTCCCCCCCTTCCTAGCCTCTTGAAGACTCCTAACATTCACTTCATAAGGAGACAACCAATTAAACAAAATCCACTAACATTACAAAATCAGTAAACATTCACTTGCTTCACACAACAGTTTCAAAGCAATAACAAAATATGAATTCTAAAGTGAGTACAAATCAATATCCCTTGCTTTCCATACCACTGACTATTAGATTTCAATCTGGCAATGCATGGTGATTGCTTCTACTCAACAGTAGTGAAAATCGATTAACAAAGCACACTCAAGCCCTAACTTTGAGTTTGTAGTGCGAATTCATTAAAATAGATGGTGTTTGGTGTAGATAAATAGTAATATTATTCGTTGATTTAAACACATGGTGTAGGCCTATTCAACTCCATTGAACTAAGCATAACTTCAAGAGCTTGAGAGTCTATAGGATATGATGAGATTCACTGGCCAAGGAATGGAATGGAGGTTTAGGGAATGGCACACACATCATGATGACGACAGTAGATTATCCTAGCTATGCCAAGTTTTCCTTCCAGATACGTCAAATGTAAACTATGAGGAACGTGTCTCATAAATGGTGAACCAAAAGGAATATAGGAAGAGGACATAAGCAATGCCAATAGAATTACTTCTATCCCATTTCCACACCTATAGCTCATTTAAAAATCAATGACACTTTGAGAGGGAAATATTGATAAAGTCAAGAGAACAATCTAAGAAATAGATTTGACAAGTTAGAAGTATAAACAAAATAGGGCACCAAATGCTAAAAAATTAAGTAGAATAGGGGATAACAAAACCTCAACAAAAATTAATCGAACGGTTTCTTTAGGAAGATTAAAGATCTAGGAAATAATATTATAGGTGCTTATGATAAGGTCGATACCTCTCACATAGGTGCAAAATAGCAAGATTTATTCATAAGTTTTGATGCCAAGATCAGGATTCCACTTTTAAAAAATTACAACACAAGAAGGTAAAATGCGTAATGGTTGCAACAAAGATGTGAAAAAAAACCTGTTGTGCAGTTTTTGCACACACGCCCCACTGAAAGCAGGGACCCTCTTTTTCTTTCGCTCTTGTGCTTTTGGCCCCTTTGATTTTGTGGATTTGTATTGCCTTGGCATGAGCTTAAAATATTCATCTTGCATGCCTAAGTGTTTTTCCCAAGTTACACTTTGAAAATCTTAAGTTCAAAGAGAAATCTGGGTTTTTGCTCTATTTTGGGATTTTCCGCTTGGTCCGGATTTTCCCGGTTTTCACTCAAAGCCCGGAAGCTCACTGTTGTTTGGGAATTTCTGGCCTTCATGGAATTCTGCTTGGGCCTAATTTTTCTGGAATTCCATCTCCTTTACGAATTCCTGGTTTTTGGGTTTGGTCTGTTGTTTTATGAATGTTGATGCCCTTGAGTGAATTCTGAGTCTAGATCCGTCAATGAGTGTTTTTGCATTTGAACTTGGGTCCTCAAATTTGTGATCTTCGATCAATTTGAGAAAAATTGTGTGAAGGGCTGTGAAATATGGGCTTTCCCTTAGTTTCAGGATTTTCCTGTTCTTCCGGATTTTCCCGATTTTCTTGATTGCTACATTTTCCCAAAAATCCAGAGTTTTTCTTGCTTCGCGGATTTCTGCTCCCTCTGGATTTTCCTGAAATCCTGTTGCCCCTTCATTTTCTAGATTTTTTTTTATTGTTGATTGTTTTCGCTAGAATCTGCCTAGTCTGGATTTTCCTGAAAATCCCTTCTAGCCTGGATTCCGCGGATGGGTGAAAATCCAGAACTATGTATAATTTTGCATTAACAATTTTTTGCAAGATTTTGATATTTGCTTGGGGTTATTTGAATTTTGAATATATTATTGGTGATGTGCTAATTCTGATCTTCATGTTATAATGGATATTATTGATGCTAGTGTTTGCTAAGTGCATGTTGGGTTTAGTTTGATTGAAGGAGGATTTAAAGCATTTATTAATTCAACTATGGTTGACCTGGAGAGTATTTTCCTCAAGATACTAGATAAATTAAGACTGGGATGAAGGGGCCAGTTAATGATCAATTGCATTGGGAATTGTGCTTCGCATGCATTGGATCGAGTTACATTTTAAATCCCAGGCCAACCTAGATGAGTCCCATGCATTTAATGCATATCTTATCTTATTTCAAATTTCTCTTGGCTGACCTATCTGGGCTATTTTATTATTGTAAAATCTATATTGGGCCGACATATTCTGGGGTTTTCTATAAATATGGCATTTCGCCTCATTTGTAAAGGGGGGATTATTAGTAGAATTCATTGAAGATAGTTCTTGGAGGCAATTAGGGTAGTAAAGTAAGAATTAGGGTTAGGAGTTAGTCGATTCTGGAGCAAGTGCTATAACAGAACATTAGAATTGTTGTTGAAATCTAGTGATTCAATACATATGCAAACATTGTGATTTTCTAATGATCCCTTTTGTGTTGACTTATCTTGCATGGTTCTTATGATTCTATCTTTCAAATTGCTCAAGGTTATTAGATTTAGATTTAGATCTGATTCAATGATGTTCATGATTTAATGTTTGAAGTGTTTGCAACAATCCCTGGTCCATACTTTTTACAGCTAGCTAATTGTTAGTTGCTTTCTGAAGTTAGTCTGGACTTTATATTCATTGTGCTTAGTTCAATTGGGGAGATTTATTCATTTCAATTGCAATTGGGTTGTCTTGGATGAATGTTCATGATTTGAAAATATTAATACCTTAGAAGATTGCACTGTTTCTGTGAGATTGTAGATTTATCTTGGTCAAGCAGGGATTAGTTTATGAGGGATTGGTCCATTTCAAGTATTTCATCATTTGCATTGTTAATATTAGGAGTAGTTAAATTTAGTAATCTCTTTGAAACCCTAATATTTTCGTATTTATTTATCATTTGGATTAGATTTAGGATTGACATATCATTACATTGCCATATCTGATAAATTCAAGATTCATTCTTTACTTGTAGTAAGGTCCTTTTGTGATTATCGACATTTTCACATATTATCTAAGCTATTTATGCATTGTCATGACCTGACATTAGAGACCTTGGGGTTATCTCTTGAGGCTTGCTGATAGAGATTTTACCTTTCAAGAGAGATAGGATATTATATTTTGTCTGAGTTGTTGTGTAGAAAAAATTATCAACAGATTGGTGCTAGAAGGAGGGCCTAAATGAGCAAGCTGGATCTATTTTTTTCTGCCATGTCTCCTGAAAGATTCAGAAAAAGAACCAAATCTACTCCAGGAGAGGAGGAATTTCAAGAATTACCAGTCCATACTAGGTCAAGAAGGATGAGCAAAAGGGAATAATCATCATCCACCCCACCACTTCCATCATCCCCATCATCCCCATGTTCATCAAGTTCATCTTCATCTGAGTCTAAGGGCATTCCCATTCAACAACCTCAACCAATCATAAACCAACCATTACCACCCCCATCTCCACCAATGGCTTTCCTAGCTGATAACCCATCTCCCTTATCTTTCAACTAATACAATCCTATGCCTAAAAACCCTAAGCTTTTCTGCTCCAAGTTTCACATTAATGATCCCAAAAGGACTGTGGAGGAGCATATTAGGATTTTTAAAACTACCCTTAGGGATAGGGGAATTAACCATGAGGATGTTGCATGTAGAATTTTCCCATATTCCCTTGGGGATGAGGCATTTTTTTGGTATAACCATCTTCCTGCTAGGTCCATCACCACTTGGCTTCAGCTGGAAACTACATTTTTACAAAAATTTAGGATTCCAAACAGTGCTAATGAGTTACTTCTGTAGTTTACTGGAATCGGGAGGGAGGTAAATGAACCGATAGTGGCTTTCAATAATAGATTTCATAGGGATTATGCTAGGCTGCAACCCCCTTATGTTGTAGATGATGCCTTTTCCAAGGAAGTTTATTATGAGGCTTTGGATAGTTTAATATCTACTTTCATTAAATGGAAAGCAAACCCTCTTGGTAGCTTATTTGAAGCTTATGATGTGGCTGTTAAAGTGAGTACGGATTTGAGACAACACTTGTCTAGACCCTTGGCTAATCAAACACCTATGATGAGTCTAGTCCCTCAATCACCCTTGGTTTCATACCCAGGTCATCCCTGTCATGCTGCATTCATGCCAAATTACCATCCAAATATGAACCAACCTACATTCTTTCATTAGCAAGCTAGTGTACCCAGTTACTTGCAGAGCTCTGATATATTTAATCAATCTTTGAACCATGAGTCACATGATGTTTATATGCAAAATTCAGCTAGTATTGTTCCTCCATCAAACAGTGTAGACAAGGAGAGGCTGGATGCACTCACAGAACTAGTTGAGAAGCTGAACACGAAAGTCACCTACCTAAGGCACCATAATAGTCAATCCCAGGCAACCCAAAATGGGATTCAGTACAATTATGATCAAAGCAACAGGGATATGATGCAAGCTCAGGGGCATAACTTTGATAGGGGACAACATCTTGATAGAGAGCATGGAAGGCAGCCACCACTTTAGAATAATGGAGAAGCCTTAACCTCTCTGGATCAGCCAAACAATCAGGAGAAATCTAGTGAAGTCTTTCTGGCAAAAACAACTCTTTCAGGATGGTGTAGGCTTCATAACACTACTCAACATTCTGAATCAGATTGTCAAGAATTCCAAACTGCTACATCTATTTTCCAATAGAAGGTTCAACACGCCAGTGATAGTTCGAGTGGGCTGGAGATAGTACCATCTAATCCTTATGACATCAGTCATTGTGGTGAATCATGTCCCATTTCCAAGAAGTGAAGAAAATGAACCAGAAGAAGAACAAGATAAAGGTGTTGAAACATGTATGTATATAGTGAAGGATCTGTAGCTCAACCTTTTGGAGGTAATGAGGAGAATGATAATGGTCCACTATATGAATAATAGTATACAACTGAAGAGGTTCAAGCATTCCATCATGTGCCTACTTAGTATTTCATAAATGGAGGACATCATGATGCTAATAAAGGAGGAAGCATTGAAAGTAAAAGAGATGAATTGGTAGTTAGCTCTGAGAACAACTGTTATGTCATGACTGCAAAGAAAATAGGAGTGAGGTAGAAGAACTCAATAAAGTCAAAGTCAACCTCTCTACTCATGAGTTGTTAAGGGATCCCACCGTTAGGGATGTAGTACTAGGGTCTCTTGAAAAGGATATGCTTTCTGAACAAAAGGGTACTTCAGGCCATGTTGATAAAAATACTTTTAAGGAGGTATTCCTATCTGAAACAAGCTTGGGAAATTATGTACTGACAGTTGACCCTCAAGAATGGGAGACTAAGGAAATCCTCATGTTACATGATATGCCTATCCATAAATTTAATAGTGTTGAAGCTTTGGTAGAATCAATAGAGGAGGTACAAGAGCAAGTATGGTTGTCGGATCATACAGAGGATATACATCAAATTATAGAGAGTGAGCTTCACCCAATGAAAAAATCTCAACAAGACATCAATGAACCAACCAACACAGAGTTTGAGGGAGACATAGTAGTAAATGTTGAGGCAACCTTGGAGGAGGTTGAGCTTTTAGTCGAGGAACCTCAATAGATTTCCAATGAATGTCCCATGAAGCAAATTGTAGGAGTTGATGTTGCTGATGTTCCTGAGGTTTACAGTTACAAACCTGAGCTAGTGCCAATAGAGGAATTCAAGGAGTTCTTTTGCTCATCACATTCTATTTTTCCTCTTGTTGTTGACAAATTCAGTAAGAAAATTCATAGATTCCATGTATTAATGACAAGATAGTTGATGTGATTCATATGGATGTGCAAGAAAATCCAAATGGTGTTGAGAATAACAATGTTGTAGCCATCACTAATGAGTTTGATCATCCTACTTTAGGAAAGGATGTGCTTGTAGATTATTCTATGAGGCCTCCTAACAAACAACATGATGGGGAAGTTACTATGCATGATGAGGCTTTTACGTTTTCAACATTGATCCCTCATGAAGAAGTGCACATAGGTGAAAAGCTCCATGTTTATACTTTTGAATCTTTCCAATTTGATTTTCACCCTAAATTATTCATTGAAGTCTCCAATTCTATTTTGCATGTTCTGAGTGCAAGAGGGATATTGCAACATCAGTTGAGACCTCCTGATGACATAGATATCAACTTTTAGTGCAAGATGATGAACACAACATTCAATCTACAACAGTACAAAATTAGGTTGTTTCTCTCCTTGCTATTAATTCTAGATCTTATCAATTTGATTATGGTAATTTAGGAAAGGAAACTTGCATATGGATTAATCATGGCCCTAATGAG